>CM050423.1:26960980-26968480 GCA_027564155.1 Gymnocypris eckloni scoliostomus | reverse complement strand
CTATTCCTTTAAGAAGAGTTTGGTAAATCATGGGAGATTGCTTTCATTTATTACACACAATGCAATATGATATCCAATACATCATGCAAACAGCACAGGACAATGGAATTGAATGCAATGACAGAACACATTGTGTTGCTGTGAACATGGATATGGTCAGTGTGCATGCAGACACAAGAACATCAGGCTGGTTGTTTCTGTCCCGCCGGTCTAGTTAGTTTCTTTACCCCAGCTCAAAATCAAGGTGTTTCCTACCCATTTCCAGAGTGACTCGTGATGTCTCCCCTGCTTTTATTTTATCTGCTGACTCAGGGACCTTAAAAGTTATGGCAATTTTGTAATCATGTTTTCTCATTGGCCCTGAATTTCAAAGGTTGCACAAAGAGAAGGTTGTGTGATTGAGGAAACCTGAGAGATGTCAGGTGAGGGTTTGTCATCTTGTTTGAGGTCAGAGGAACAGCACCAATGTCACAGCACCTGGACATCAGCCTGCTAATATTACATTTGAATAGTAAACTCACACTGCCCTGTGAGCGAAATCAGATTAACAACAAACGCTGTCCGGTTGAGCTTTGAGGAGGAAGCTTGAGTGTTATGAAGTTCCTTGTTCCTCCTGTATTTTTAAAGAAATCCTGAGGCGAATGTTTGACTTACACATGGCATTGACACGCTCATGTGAGTCTGTTGGCCATGAATTCACATGCATGCCATTCCTCATGTATTTTGCATCCTGGTTTACACAGTACTTTTTTATCCTGGGTTAATGTTATTTGCATATTTAGGAGGTTTATAACATCAATTAGACATGCACAATATGAATGCATGCGATCCTTTTCTTCTATTAAATGTCATCTCATAAATGTATTGTTTAAACTGTTAACACATTACATTTTTTTTCTCTAACTCTGAAAAGTATGGAATAAAAAAATTTAAAAGGTTATTGTGAACTTGAATCTCACAATTCTGACTGTTTTACTTGCCATTCTAAATTTATATCTCAGAATTAAAGAATTGTAAGAAAAAAGTCAGAATTTTGACATATAAAAGTAAAAATCTCTATCACAAAACTTTGAGAAGAAAAGTCTAATTCGTGTGATACAATGCAATTATGAGCAAAATGTATCTAGTCAGTAATATTTTTTAAGTCAGTGGCCGCTAATAATGACCATAGATGAGATATACACAAACATTCTGAAACATTTCAAACAGTATTTACTCAAAATGCACAATTTGTTTTTTAATAATATTTATATTGATTATGCCATAGCTGTTGGTAGATTTTCTGTTTTAAAGCTAATATTTGTAGTCAGTCACACAGAAGTGGTTATCAGCTGAAATGACCAAATATAGTGGCCAAACATTCACCTAAAAATGAAAATTGTCAATATTTTTCATCACCATCATGTCACGCCAAACCTGTATGCATTTCTTTCTTTTGTGGAATGCAAAAGAAGATAGTTTGAAGAATGTTGGTAACCAAGTGGATTTGGGTCTCATTTACTCACAATGGAAGTTGATGGGACTTTGGTTAACAGCATAATTCAAAACATCTTCTTTTTGATTTGGAACAACATGATGGTGATTAAATAGAGACATAATTTTAATTTCTGGACGAACTGTAGTGACAAACTGAAACTTATGTCGCACGTTTACGTTAGCTTTATGTCTAAATTAGTACAATATCTTCAGGAGAAGATGCACAAAACATCAAATGTTTTTACTAAGTCAGTCGTTTTTGTGTGTTGAAAGCAAGCTGCTGCATTCAGCTTTTATTTTCAAGGGCTGTGGTTAGTCATCCATGTGGCCTAACCTAAATGTTGTCTGTGTGTGTTAGTTTAGTCCCACTGGGGTGTCAGTGTGAAGTGACGAACCCTTGTGACTGACCCTTGACCCTTGATCTTTTTCACCTGCCCTGGATTTTAAGACTATGCTGAAATGTTTTGTGAAGGATCATCTAAGAGCAGGTGCATGAGGCAGAAATGTAACCAGACTACAGTAATGCACGTCTCACTGTCTCTCTCCCATGCTGCACTGGGCACGGGGGCTTCTACTTTTATTTTTTAAACAATCTCGACATTCGTCCAGGAGATACCAGTGACCTCTAGGGAGGACAGTAAAAGAAAGGATTTGGAAAATAGAGAAAGGCAAAGGAGGAAGTGTTGGTTGCGCACTAAAAACTCACTTTGAACATGCACATGACATGCTGAAATCCTCAGGCTCTCTTCTTTAAACGCATTTGTTCACACTCAAACACTGAGGAAAGTTCACACACCGCCCAGTGCAAATACACCTGAAGACACAGACCATAATAGCTGGCCCCCCCGGCCCCCTGTAGTGTGTGTTTAGTGGCGCTGGGGATCAGGTGACCCTTTCTTCTGTAAGGTGGGGCGTCATTTCCTGTACTCCTTGTTGCTATAGCACCGATGTGCAAGGTTAAGCACATTTGCACTTCTCTGCACACACACTCACAGGGTGTGTGTGTGTGTGTGTGTGTGTGTGTGTGTGTGTGTGTGTGTGTGTGTGTGTGTGTGTGTGTGTGTGTGTGTGTGTGTGTGTGTGTGTAATTGATAAATGCCACGTCGAAATTCTCATTCTTCATAACTGGAAACCTTAGTGAAACTTGAATGACTGGTTTTTGCTCTTGTGACTTAAAGAAAATGTGCAGACAAGACACATACACAGGTGTACAAATGATGAAACATGAGTATCTTTTTATTGTATTAGCAATCTGTGCTGTGTGTGTTCTTACAAACGTCCCCTTGGGATGTCCTCGAGGTATAATGGATCATAAATAATGAATTTTTTCTTAAAACTGTTAGTTTATCACCATAGTTAGCTTTTATGTTACTGATGCACCAAAATACATTTTTCATGAACTCATGGAGTTTTCATTTTACTGCAAACCTAAGTTGTACTTCTTATGTTCACTCACGTTTAACTAGTTCTAAATGGGAAGATATGATTGGTTCACATACCGCTGGACCGAGAAGGCCATTGTGATCTGTTACACCACATTATAAAGCATCAAAACAACATTTATTGTCAGTAGTTCATTTGTGATAAAACTGACATAATTTTGAAACCTGAAACTTTTTTTCCATGTTAAAAGTAACAAAGCATAAAGCTTATTTTGAGAAACGCTAATTAAATGTCATGGTTTCAGTCAATGATTTCAGCCCTCCAAAACTATTATCATTTTTGGTTGCAAAATTTTGGAACATCATAAAACAATATGTGTTTATGGTAATTGTATAATACTCTCAGCCATGCTTAGGGAACAAAACTTGTCCTTAGAAGCTTTGTAAATCTGCCAAAAATACTGCAGACACAAGACATATTGATAAATAAGAATGCTTTCCATATAGAACTAGGATTAGTGTTAGTCTTTAGTAATCATAATTTGCTTTATTAAAAACAGTGTAAGTGTGTTATGTCCTAGGCGTGTACTGTACATGGACAGATTTCTGTTATGAAATATCAGCACCAGGAAATAGTTATGTTCTGGTTTGTATGGAGTTAAATAATGATTAAGGAAGCATGTTTGTGACAGAAAAAATATTATAATGAGCAGTTTTGCATTTCGGGAACTCTGTAAATATTCTTGTATTTTATTGATGTTTCAACATGGACGCTGAACACCCGATTTAAGCTCTGTGTGATTACCTGTAATATAGAATACCTGTAATTAGATTTAATTACCTGTAACATTGAAAGTGTGTTTGGTGTGATTGACAGTGTGTAAGCTAACGCTCTCCCTCCTGTTAAAGATTAATGTGAACATTGAGTCCGTTTCAGTCTATCTGGAGAAATCCTAAACCCTCAATGGTAATCTAATGTCACTGTCCTGGATCGCGCACGCACGCACACACACACACACACACACACACACACGCGCGCGCTTGGTCAGGTGTAATTAATGAATTGACAGCCTGACTAAATATTTCCTCTTTTATCTCTTTCAGGTGTAACCGTCCACAGTAAAAGCATCGCCTGGGCAAACGCTGCTGATCGTCGTGTGGTAAAAGCTCACAATTTGACTCATTGTGTTTCATGTTTTAATTATGGAGACCAAATATAATTATACAAAACTTTACATTAATTATTTTCCTATTTGTTGTATTCAGTTTTGTATAAAACCATGACTCTTAGCAGCCAGAGGTAAATATATTGTGTGAAGAAGATTAGTCATGCTGATATTTCTTCTGGTTCATTTCAAAACGAAGGGTCAAGTTAAAGGAATAATTCATCCAGAAAGGAAAATTTGCTGAAATTTTACTCATCCTCAGGCCGTCCAAGATGTAAATGAGTTTGCTGCTTTATCAGAACAGATTTGAAGAAATGTAACATTACATCACTTGCTCACTAATGGATCCGCTGCAGTGAATGGGTGCCGTCAGAATGAGAGTCCAAACAGTTGATAAAAATATCACAATAATCCAGACTACTCCAGTACATCAGTTAACAAACATGAAAAGTTGCATGGTTGCAAGTAGACAAAGTCTCCATTGGATAAATGTATCTTGTTTGAATCTGGAGAGAAATATGCACAGATCCAGCACTGTGTTAATGTGAGAAGACAACAGTTTACATTTACATTACTTGTGGATTACTGTGATGTTTTATCAGCTGTTTGGATGCAGCTATTCTGACGGCACCCATTCACCACAGAGGCTCCATTGGTGAGCAAGTGATGTTATACAACATTTCTCTAAATCTGCTCCAATGAAGAAACAAACTCATCTTAGACAATCTAAAGGTGAGTAAGCTTTCAGAAAGGTTTCATTTTTGAGTGAACGGTTCCTTTATGCACATAGCATTGTGGGATACAATATTCCATGCATGCATTCTCTGGTTGTATACTGCAAAGTCTGTCATTCCAGTATTTCATGCATGCATAAAATGTGCATACTATAGAAAATTAAAAAGTCAACACATCTATGATGCTCAAAAATGTTGTCTAAGTAGATTTAGCTGGAATGCAGATGCATGAACAATAATTCTGTGTGTGTTTTATGTGTGTGTGTCACAGGCTCACATCTCTGAAGATCCCATCTCTGATGATAAAGACACCAGGACACCAAAAAACACTCAACAGACATGGAAGGTGGAGGTAATGATACGGCCACAATGATAGATAGAAACATACATGGATGGTATTATCAGTGTCCAAAATTATGGTTTTTCATATGCATACCATGCTATTACCATGGTATATATTTAATAAACATAGTATTTCCTTGGTGCTGGTTTTTTGAGAACATAACATGGTATTTTTGGTGCTTTGTTAGTGTAATATTTCTGTCACTCAGAGCTCCGTATGCATGATCTGTTGATGTGCATATGCTGTAAAGGTGATGTGTATGTCGCCCACGGCTCTTTCTCCATGTCTTCAGCAAGAGTTTTACCGTCTTGTTAAATTTAGCAAGACTGTGTGTCTCTGGTGTCACTGTACTATTTTAAACGTGACACATGAGCTGCATGTTTTTGTTCATTCTATGTTTGTCAGTGATTTAAAAGAATATTTGTGCTTCCAAATGATTTAAGAACTGTGGATAACATGACAGTATTGATTACTACAGAAAATAACTTCAATAAAAATTCAACAGTAATGCGCTTATAATGGAAGTCTATGGGGAATATGTAAATAGAACATTTAGACTATCACATTGTTTTACGATATTATTTTACCTGATGTATACAGTCATTACAGGAGTTGGTATTAGATATCACATTGCATAGACACACTTTTGAAACAGTATTTATTCCAGTGTTGTGTCTTACCCCATAGACTTCCATGGTAAGGGCATCAGTGTTAACATGTTTTTTCCTTGTTTTTGCTGTCTGATGGATGGAATATTTGTATTGATATTATAGACTATTAGGAAGTGAAACAATATGTGTGTGTTGTTTGTTTGTCGCAGTATATGGGAATGGCGAATCTTCACATCTTTGAGGACTGGTGTGGCACGTCTATATCTCAACTACAGAAGAATCTACATTATCCTCTATATCCTCACGTAGGTGTTATATCTGTCACATCTGTACCCAACTGCTTTAAATATTAATGATAATAATGGTAATTAATCAGAAATGAGTCTTGAGCATGAAATCAGCATATTGGAATGATTTCTGAAAGATCATGTGACACTGAAGACTGGAGTTATGATGCTGAAAATTCAGCTTTGATCACAGAAATAAATTACATTTTAAAATGTATTCAAATAGAAAGCGGTTATTTTAAATAGTAAAAATATTTCACAATATTACTGCTTTTGCTGTATTTTAGATCCAATAAATGCAAGCTTGGTCAGCAGAAGATCATTTTTTAAAATTATATTAAATTAGTGATGCACCGATCATAATTTTTACAAAAATGAAAACTCAGAAAGAAAGACCAGGAGAATTTCGTATTGATTGTTCAAGAATTTCTATGCTTTTTGCATGTAGTGCAGTCATCAGAATCTCTTAAGTAATTTACAGGTTGTCTTAAAGGCAGTAACTGCGCAGTAAGTTCAATAGAAACATATGGTCCTGACATCAGCATTTAGCTTTTGTTTTTAAATTGGATTGAAACTACATAAAACTGGCCTTAAATGAAAGCATTAACTGTAGCCATGTGAAATTAAAGGCATCAACTGCATAGTTACAATCCAGACAACACATTCAACACTCATTCAACAGTCCAAACAAAGATGTTACTTAATCAGCATTTGTTTCCGTTTTTAAATTTGATGTACAGAAAAAAAACTTTTTACCAGTGAAACATAAATAAATTAAAACAAAAAAAAATTATTCCAAAATGTTAAATAATGTTTAGTGCAACGAGTAAAACAAAGATGCTACAGCAGGTGCTTGTTAAATCAAATTAAGTCAATGTCATTTTAAGGTGAAGTAATAATAATCATCCTGTACAGAACTGACGTTTACTTCTGGCTTTTCAAAGTGCATGCACGTTTGTGTGTTTTTATTATTCTTTACAAAAATAAGCATTTCAGATTTGTTGGTCTGTTTCGTTTCTCAACACGTGAGAAGCTGCGCTGAACAACCGGTCACTGTCTCTGTTTGCGCAGTTAACACTGTTAACAACATACTTTTCTTTCAATATTACATTTGTTTGCGTTGTATTGTATGTGTTTTTTATCTCTGTAGAATCGTACAACTGTGAAGAAACTTGCTGTGTCACCCAGCTGGACCAATTATGGACTCAGGATATTTGGATACCTACATCCTTATACTGATGGTTTGTCTATCTCTCTTTCACACACACACACACATTCAGATTGTGTACCATTGTCCCACTGTTAACCTTCCCTTTGTCTGGCAGGTGACTTTCTGTTTGCAGTGGCGTCTGATGATAACAGTGAGTTCTGGCTCAGTGAAGATGAGAATCCCGACAATCTGAAGCTCCGCGCTTATGTCGGAAAGGTTGGAGAGACGAGTCTCAACTTTACAATGACTTTTATGCAGATGCGTGAAATGCACACACTGAATTTTGCGGTT